>CM050163.1:58577890-58607890 GCA_027410445.1 Discoglossus pictus
TTACGGATTATCTGTAGTCGAGCGATACCACGAAAAACCTTTTAATTATCTGCTACCCATTAACTCCCAGGAATCCACAACGCTTGTTCCTAATTCTATAGACATATTTTATTATTATTATTATTATTATTATTATTATATTTAGAGGTCATTTTCATTTTATTTCTTAAACAGTAGTATATTTATTTATTGATAAAGTGTTGAATAGTATAACATCGTTTTATCTCGACATGCTATAATATCATTAGAAATACTTGCAAATTTCATAATAGTTTGCTGCATCTGATAAATGCATTTGGGTAAACAGAACAACATCTGAAAAACAAGCTTGTGTACATATTAATGTGCATACGTTTGGGACTACTTAAAAGTAGGATTTCATCCAATTATATTTTCTCATGCAAGTAATGTGATCACTGTAACGGATCTACTGGCACCCCGACCGGGTACCTCCGTTGATGGATGCGTCCTAGCTTGCGTCGAGGCCTACAAGCACTGCACCGGACACCAAAACCACCACAGACTCCAAGGATAGTACGACAGGAACAAGCGTTCAGTAGTTACAGCTCAAGGGAGTATGCAAAAACATAGCAATCCCCAGTATGATAGCGATCCCCTCAAATAACGAGACGAGGCTACGTTTTGAAGGGTCAAGAGGAACTTAATTTTAATGACAGGGAATCTCCTTTTATGCAATGTTGCCCTCTGAAGGGCTACACCCACATAATTATCACAACAGCCAATTATCTGCATGGTTCAACCCCCACGTCTCCTCCCCTCAGATAACAGGTAACACAATTAAAACAGACACAATTTTAACCACATTCTGGATGTACCCCAAATACAGGGGGTACACCTTTAAGTCCCCCACCATTCAATATCTCTCACCCAGGGGAACAACATATACAAAAATGGCATGAATCAGACCAGGGGTTCAAAAGTTAGTAAAAGTATGTTTTTACACATAACACACAGACATTGCACATATCCCCCATACAATACACATATAGGACAATAGGTGAGTCACACCTCCCTGGCAACTTGGATACAATCAGACATTAATTAGATCATTCTTTGTTCTTATCAGAGAATGAAAACACTTTGGAAAATGCAAGGATCCTTTACAACTTTCTTATCTCTTGAATCTCTGTAACAGGATTATCTATTAGCCTAGGTCTGCAAAAGTCTGGCTAATATTCTGAGCCAATATATTCTGTAGAACATCAACCAATATATATATAGTAGGATCATATTTTAACCATAATAATCATAAAACAGTTTAAAACAGTGATGGGTTCCGCTACAATCACTATATATGGTAGCTGGGCTAATTTACAATAGTCTACCTTAACTTAAAGGTCCCAGAAACATCTTTAGTTTATAAGGAATGTAAAGAGTCAGTGTAAGGGGCAGATAAAGAGCTCTGAATGTCCACATCATTACTTTTATGGTCAAGAAATTTGTGTTTAGAAACTGAATAATAAAGTAATCTGTAAACAAAATGATTTTAAAACGAATGTTACCTGCCTGATGTGTGGAGCAGTCACTTGAATCACATGGGGAAATTATCTGTGCTGTGTAATTATCTCCCCCTATGCCTGTGCTATGTGCATGTGTGACCAGTTTAGATAGCAAAACAGTTTAGATAGCAAAACAGAAGTCGGGTTCTGAACTGAAAACTCAACAGACAAATTTATGAGAAGGTGACACAGTGTGCTACAGTAAATGAAAGATTGAAGTGTGGATGGATTAATAGTACGTTATTTAGAGAAAAAAAAAAATATATATATATATATCACGCTACCTGGGAAGGTTTCTCTATAGCACCATTTCTTATAAAGGAGTTTATTGGAAGTCATTATGCCTACTGGAAATATATTTCTGCTAATTCCTTGTGTCTTGGTTCTTATTACTGGTGATTTTTTGGTTAGCTTACAATCTACAGGTCAAGTGAGCTACTATGGCACCACAAAAGATTTGAAAACCAAAATACTCAATCGATGCTCTGCGTACAAAAAGGCAAATCCAAAGATTGGGTAAGTAATTAAGAACCTTTGTAATATTTTGTTCATATGTCGATAAATGCCAGATGCCTACATAAAAAATACCTAGATCCAAATACATACAATATATCCATATATAGATAGATATACATCTATATATACAGACATACCACATACATGACTGTTTTACATTCAGATATATATCAACACACATCTACAGTAGATATAAAAAGTCTACACACCCCTGTTAAAATGTCAGGTTTCTGTGCTGTAAAAAAATGAGACAAAGATAAATCATTTCAGAACTTTTTCCACCTTTAATGTGATTTATAAACTGTACAACTCAATTAAAAAACAAACTGAAATATTTTAGGTGGAGGGAAGAAAAAAAATAATAATTTGGTTGCATAAGTCTGCACACCCTCTTATAACTGGGGATGTAGCTGTGTTCAGAATTAAGCAATCACATTCCAAATCGTGTTAAATAGGAGTCAGCATACACCTGCCATCATTTAAAGTGCCTCTTATTAACCCCAAATAAAGTTCAGCTGCTCTAGTTGGTCTTTCCTGAAATTTTCTTAGTCGCATCCCACAGCAAAAGCCCTAGTCCACAGAGAGATTCCAAAGCATCAGAGGGATCTCATTGTTAAAAGGTATCAGTCAGGAGAAGGGTACACAATAATTTCCAAGGCATTAGATACATGGAACACAGTGAAGACAGTCATCATAAAGTGGAGAAAATATGGCACAACAGTGACATTACCAAGAACTGGAGCTCCCTCCGAAATTGATGAAAAGATGAGAAAAAAACTGATCTGGGAGGCTACCAAGAGGCCTACAGCAACATTAAAGGAGCTGCAGGAATATCTGGCAAGTACTGGCTGTGTGGTACATGTGACAACAATCTCCCATATTCTTCATATGTCTGGGCTATGGGGTAGAGTGGCAAGACGAAAGCCTTTTCTTACGAAGAAAAACATCCAAGCCAGGCTACATCTTGCAAAAACATATCAGAAGACTCCCAAAAGCATATGGGAAAAGGTGTTATGGTCTGATGAAACCAAGGTTGAACTTTTTGGCCATAATTCCAAAAGATATGTTTGGCGCAAAAACAACACTGCACATCACCAAAAGAACACCATACCCACAGTGAAGCATGGTGGTGGCAGCATCATGCTTTGGGGCTGTTTTACTTCAGCTGGAACTGGGGCCTTAGTTAAGATAGAGGGAATTATGAACAGTTCCAAATACCAGTCAATATTGGCACAAAACCTTCAGGCTTCTGCTAGAAAGCTGAACATGAAGAGGAACTTCATCTTTTAGCATGACAACGACCCAAAGCATACATCCAAATCAACAAAGGAATGGCTTCACCAGAAGAAGATTAAAGTTTTGGAATGGCCCAGCCAGAGCCCAGACCTGAATCCGATTGAAAATCTGTGGGGTGATCTGAAGAGGGCTGTGCACAGGAGATGCCCTCGCAATCTGACAGATTTGGAGTGTTTCTGCAAAGAAGAGTGGGCAAATCTTGCCAAGTCAAAATGTGCCATGCTGATAGACTTATACCCAAAAAGACTGAGTGCTGTAATAAAATGAAAAGGTGCTTCAACAAAGTATTAGTTTAAGGGTGTGGATACTTATGCTTTTCAATTGAGTTGTACAGTTTATAGGTCACATTAAAGGTGGAAAAGTTCTGATATGATTTATCTTTGTCTCATTTTTTTACAGCACAGAAACCTGACATTTTAACAGGGGTGTGTAGAATTTTTATATCCACTCTATCTATCTATCTATCTAGCTATCTATGTATCTATCTATTTATCTATCTATGTGTATTTAGATAGATAGACAGATAGATAGATAGATATATAGACAGATAGCTAAACATGGACACATACATGTAGTATACAAACTACATGATTACGTTTTCATTACCATGAAGTCACACAATTAATATGAATATTGTGTTATATACTAAATAATTATGAGTGTGTTTGATAATTGTTATGCGCAGAATGCATAAATACATATATTCTTCATCATACACATATACACAGAACAATGCATCATTTTTATATTGTATTATTTAATTTTGAGAGAGAATAATATATATTTTACAAACATACAGCATGACTGCAAACATTTAATAATATATTTAGGAAATTATTATCAGGAAAGGCAGCATTTATTCCACACATTATTATTATTAGTATTATTATTATTATCATCCTTTATTTGTAAAATTATGATTATCATACCTACATACCTACTGTATATACAGAAAGAAAATGTATTTATTTAAGACAATACATGCCACACACCATGTTTACAAGCTTACATTTATTTATGAAATATTTCACTGCAAGAACAGCACGTTACACATATCTGCAACCATCATCACATACACACAAACAATGAATACTTAAAAATTTAAGAAATGCGTTTAATAATTGTGTTTATTATTCACATGCATTTATCACTGTATACTCTGTGAAATACATTGAATGGAACTGACTGTACATATACTATAGGCTCTCATACATAGTTACATATAAATCAAGGTTGAAAAAAGACTTTAGTCCATCAAGTTCAACCTTTTTCGATCTCCTCTGATCTGCAATATGTAAATTAATTGTTAATTGCTTCAGAGGAAGGCAAACAGAAAAAAAAAAACAGTGAAAAAAAGTGAAACTTTGACTATTGTCTCCAAGGAGGGGGGGGGGGGTCCTTCCTGACCCCAGATACTGGCGATCGGATTCCTCCCTGGATCAATACTCCCTCTCTAGTAATCCAGGATAACCCTGAATGTCATTTTCATGTAAAAATATATCCAACCCCTTTTTAAAATTATCTATCGACTCCACTGTCAACTTTCCTTTGGTAGAGAATCCCATTGTTTAACTGGATTGAGCTAAATGTAATAGTTCTCAAAACAAGAATGACTTAGAGGGTATTGACTTTGAATGGGTAATCATTTAATGAATATATAGAAAAACACGGTCACTAGAGTAATCTTGTTAGAAAGATAACAAGGTTACATATCTGGAAACACAGGTCAGGCATTTACTGTATACTGCAAAACAGTCCAAATAGGGCATACGAGATAGAAAAAGGACATTGGGAGGCTGTTTCTCCAAGTCCAGGTTCAAATAATAGCCCATTGGATATGGAATGAAAAGGGATTCTATTAATAATGTTTTCATTGCCCCCGTTTTTTTCCCCTTTTTAATATTTTAATCGTCGTAGCCTCCAAAGAAATTTAATACATTTTTTTCGTTTTTTCTCAAAATTTATATTTTTGTATATATAAATAAGCTGTTATGCACCAGCGGAAAACTATTATTCCCCAACACTAAGTGAATATGTTGATAACAACTGCTAAATGTCTATATGTTTCATTTTGTGTTTTTCTGTAGACAGGATTGTAATGAAATCTTTGAAGAACTTGAAAAGATTGTGTACAAAAAAGATCCATGCAGCATCACACCAGATAATTATTCAAACTTAATTCAACATCTGGGAAAAGAACAAATAGCTACTAATAAGGTAACTGCCAAAATTCAAATATATATATGGATCTGTTAATGTTTTGGAATGTGTCAATGTTACCAAAATGGTGAGAAGTTCAAAAAAACTCCCATCCAAAAGGTCCCCTTGGCTTGTGGTGCATGTATCCAACACTGACAAGTCAAACAACACAAAAGTAATAATATAGCAATATTTATTATACTTAGCTTTGGCTGTTAATCAGACAAGGCTGAAGGACCCCACTGAATCGATCGTCTCAGCAGCATAGCAGGCGATAGAGATGGAGAGTGAGGCTCAGAGCCTTAAGAGAGGTTTCAGAGAGTCAGAGCAGCACAGCAAGGTTACCATATACGTAGAAAATCATAAACAGGGAGTTCTAGCGATTATTATTGCACATTTTTGGTTAAATAAACAAGCCTTGGGTCGCCATGACAGGGAGTAGTCCTTAGTTGGACTACTCTTTGACTTGTCAACTGTAGACAACTTAATGTCTTAGGCCAAACTAATGAGCAAAGCCAATTCTCTACTAGTAATGCTCTTCACTACTCTGCAAATAATGATTTTTATACAAGCATAGAAAGAAATGATAATAAGGATATTATGTATACTATAATATGTACACTACCCCCAATATCTCCAAAAAATACTATCCCACCATGATTTAGTACTTCCATGATGTAAATTTTGTACAGCTTGATCGGTTTGGTCCAGATATAATGAGTCAATTATTCATGTGTTCGATTATCGGAACATTAAAAGGTAAGGCATTGAAAGGTAGTCCCAGGGCAGATGTAAATGTATTGCACCAAATGCTTAGCAATTGGATTTGTTGAATGAATACTCCATCTTCAACAAGAGCTTATTTTGAGTCTCATACACTGTACTACAGACAGTTAGGAGGCAGCATATCCATATTCAGCATTTTATTTAGAAGATCCATAGATAGAAATCATTAGGTATCCACTTGTAGGAAGAAACAGAGAAAGAGCTAGTTTGTCCTTGATACTATACAAGATATGTTACCCCCAGTCCAGTCGTAATTACCTGTCCCTGCTTCTTTCTTAGCATATTTATCTCTGACTGCGGGGACTATCCAAACATGTGTCCCTACCCCAAGTACATTTGTTTGCAACGTCAGTCTGTTACTTGGGTACCAGAATGAGCTGCCCCACCCCGCCTCAGCCAATAACTCATGTTTCATTGCATCTACCACTTGCACAAGGAGGAAACCATATTCCCATGATATATCAGACTCCACATAGCTATGTTTTAAGCCTGTGTATTAGGTAAATATACATGGGCTGATGGGGAGATTTCCGTTATGTTTGTTCTTACTTTGCAGGCTTGGGATGGATCTATAAACATTGGGGCTCTTACTTTCACTGGAACAGTAGTACCTATTCCTTGTTGGGTTGACTGTGTGGGATGAATCAACGCCACTACCATTCCAGATGTCTCATGATCGCTACTTAACATACACTCATATGAAGACCATCCCCCACCACTCTTTGATTAAGCCCAAACACTTCTTTGTCTAATGCAAGCACCCAGCCTTCCAATGTGTGTGTGGGAGTCAGTTTACCCAGTGGTATCCTGATAGGCTGATTTAGAAGCCTGTATCATCAATAAACCACTGTAAGTATTGACTGCTGTGACTACATAAAGTAATCCCCTATGTCCCATGTATAGAGGACTAATCACATATATAGTTGTGAGCATACGAGTTGTTGCTAACGCTTGCAGGCTCGCGTAGCGAGCCGCGGCCCTCGCTAAAGGTCCCTAAATACGCAAAACACTACCATAAACACGCAAAACACCACCAAACAGCTACGGATATTCCGAAAAAGCCCACCAAACAGCTGCGCATATTACGGAGAATTCGCACGACATAGAAAACGAATATTCCGAAAAACTCGCACAACATAGAAAACGAACAACGCTACATCAGCCACATTATATACACCAAACACCCTTAGCTCACTTACAATTTCATTGCCGTCATTTTTTGACGGGCAATATTCTAGTGAATTATATTTGCCAGACTTGTCCTGCTTTAGTCCCCTGGTAGATTTTTCCTGAAGGAACATAAATATGTTTCGTCTGATTAACTGCTGTACACACTGGGCCTTTTGCAATTTCCTGAGCCATAATCAAGGATATGGGTATGCCATTTTCTTTAGCATACTCATATTTTCCTTTATGCCCACTATTTTGATGGGCCCATGGACTGAAACACTCTAGATCTTCCTGCCAAGGATCCGTCTCTGAGTTCAACTTACTCTCTGGATCGTCCAAGAACATCTCCATTTGTTTTCTCAACTCTTGTATCCCATGGACTTTAGAAAACTGTTCTGCTTCTTCATTTGCAGGTAAATGCGAGCATGCACCCACATGGCCCACAGGAATGTCCTGTGCAAATGTTGTGTACTGTAGCTTCTGCCAGAATTCAGCACCGCTCAAAATTAGTTTGTTACTCACAGTCCGTCTATCTGCATGCCACTCTTTGGCTGTTGTTCCAATCTTCTCTACTGATGTCACCATATCAGGTGCAGAAGCTGCCAATGGGGGCGCTCTTTTGTTGAGCCCCCTGTAATTTATGATCATACGCCAGCTACCCTCTGATTTCTTCACAGGCCACACAGGAGCATTAAACGGGCTTACAAAGGGGCTGTTTTTCTCCTGATTCCATTAAGGCTTGAATTGTCTCAGACATTTTTTTTATGTCCTCCTGGGAAACAGTACTGTTCGAGATGTACCAGCACTTCAGGGGGAGGAATCTTGAGAGGAGTCCATGTAGCATTTCCTCTCACAATGGTTTATACAGCACACCCCTGAAATATTCTGATTCCAAACACAAATCTACCTAAGCCAGAGCTAGCAGTGATAACGTGCGGAGACTGTCTCTTTCTGTGTATAGTTACTTTTACATATGGGCGTGGATACCCTGCTTTTATTGTTTTTTGTACACTTTTCTTATAGCAGGAGATCTGCCGACTTCCTTGGTGCAGGGGCACAGGCACTCCAAACCCCTCCTCCCAAATCTTAGAATAAGGCCCTGGCTTGCTCCCGTAAGCTCCAGTACAGGTTGAATCGACTGTTAGGTGTCAAAAGGTGGAGTTGGAAGGAGTAGGTGACTTAGTAGGCGTGATTTCCTCCCCGTCACTAAGTGCCACCTTCTTGGATGGAGCTGGTTTCAACAACCCTTTTGCCTTTGGTTGTCTCCAGTGCTGTAGCAGCGCAGCTATTGGTTTATTATCAATGTTCTCCTTCGGTAATCCACTATTGATCAGATCTAACCACAGAGTCCTATGTGAGGTCTTAAGCCTGCTTTTCCCCTTTTTCTGCTCTAGCTGCCTGTTATTAGGTTTTTCAATCTTTACTTTTATGTCTCCTAAAGTTTAAATTGTTGTGCAACCTCACCCCCAGACATCCTGGCTGACCACCAATTCCCCCCGTGCTGTGTTGAGGTTAATTTTTTATTTTTTTTTATTTTCTTTGTGTTTTTATTTTTTTGGATGTGCGCGGTTCGGCCATTAACTTCGTCTTTTTTTGCCCTCATATTTTTTTTTTCTACGTTTCGCGGCTTGTATTTGTTCTTTTCATTTGAAAAATGGCTGCAATTGTGTATGTGTTACGCGGGTCTAGATGTCCTTACTGTCCCCCGTGGTATGTGTGATATCTTTTTTCTGTTTTTATTTTTATTTTTTAGTGTTTTTGTTGTTTTTGTATGTGCCCGGTTGGGCCATCAACTTTGTTGTTTTTTTTTACCTTGTATTTTTTTTTTGTAAGTACCACGGGTCGTATTTATTTTTCCTTTTTGCAAAGTGTTACAGGCTGTAATTTTTCCTCTGTATTTTTTCAAAGTGCTACGGGTCTCGCATTGTGAATTGTGTAATTGAGATTTCTGTTTATGTGTAGTGTAGCCTTTGGTGCTCATTGCTTGGCCGCAACCGTTTTAACATTGCGTTACCAAAGTTTTTTGGCAACCCCGCGCTGCTGAGAACTGTATGTGTGATGTGATGGTACTTCAATTTAACATAAGTGTACAAAGCTTTTCAAGATTTGTGGTGTATACATAATTACAATATATCATAGACAAATGGATTATTTAATCTGCTACTGCTTGGGCATAGGAGCCCCAAAAAAAAATCTGGGGGGGAGGGTAAAGTTTTACGAGACAAAAAAACTGTGGCCCTCAGTGGTGAAATTCAACTCCCAGGACAAGGAGTCTCCAAAGGGGAAGAGGGCAGACCAACCAACAAGTATAAAGAAAACATACACTACACAATATAAACAAAATATGTTAGAATATATATGGAATTATACTTGTCCACCCCAATGGAAGGAGTGATCTGAGACAATACAGATTCGTCCTCAATTCTAATGGTATTGGACCAATTCCAGTATGGATAAATGATGAGCTGCTATCCTGAATATTTTAGAAACCTCCATGCATAGTAAATCAGTTTGATGGAAAACAATTTAAAAGAGATGGCAAAAAAAAGTAGAAAAAAAAAAAAGAAAAAATATATTGTGAAGTAAGTCTGAATTATTTGAATACAGGTAGAAATATTGTACTTACAAAACATGACAAACTGACAATCTACTTAAGGCTAAAAAAAAGTCAATTATTTAGCAAAAAACATATCTAGCACCTTTTATTTTAACGTATGTATTATGGCAGATTATCATTCATTTTAAATAGCGGTTCTTCATATGTATTATTAAGTAGATAACATTTGATTAATATTATTTGGGTTGTTGTTTAGTCCTTCATTTGTGTTCAACTCTCTGTGACCCAATGGACTGCAGCACACCAGGCACATTTGTCAGCCACTGTCCCTCTGTGCTCCATCAAGCTCATGTTCATTGCTTCATCTATCACCTCCGCCTCTGTCGACCCCTTAGTCATGCACCTACAATCTTTTCCAGCATCAGAGGGAATCCTGCCTTCTCATGATATGGCCAAAATATTTGAGCTTCAGTCTCATAACCATACCTAGCAATGATTATTGCACATTTATTTTTAAATAAACAGTTTACCAAAATTCCCATCCACAATGTACCAAGACAGGGAGTTGTCTACAACCCATGACAGGGAGTTGTCTACAACCGGACAAGTCAGATTTCTTTTTAGTCTTTGTCTTTGAATATAGGAATCCATTTTGTGTTTGTTATATCACTTCATGAGAGCTGGATCATGAGGGTGTGTTTTTTGGAGGTGGGTGGAAAAAACAGAATTTCCTAATTTCTTAAGTAACACCACATACCCCCCTCCTCACTTGCCAGAAGCAGACTACTTGCTTCTGGAAATGCAACCATATTTCTCCAGAAATGTAAACGCCCCTGTCACACACACAGCTTCTACCTATATATCACTGATTTGCCCAAGGCCCCGCAGAGACATCTAGCTGCATGTCTTTTTTCCTGATTAACCATGCTCTTCGTTAGACTCACTTTTTTACAACAATTTCATTGTGCAGTGGTCTTTTAATGTTCATAATTACTCAGTTTTTATGTGTGTTGCAAGTGATCATGATTTGTGTAGGTGTAACAAATGCTTGTTGTCCTCCCATAGAAACATATAAATAATAGTTTTGTGCATTATCATGGCCCACCATCAAATACATTTAATAAACAAGTAATTGCTCTGTGTCTGTATGAGTTGCTATGTTGTATAATGTCTGTTATGGGGAAATGTCTGTAATTTGCTTACATAGCCATTAAAGTCAACAGAGAAAGTGATATACACACATAGAAACAGGTGTGTGCATACCTTGTGCCTGCACTTGCAGGTGCTCCTCCACTTCACTGCCTAGGAGCTCCAAACAAGTAATCCCAGCCAAGGGTAACCTTACAATTATTTCTTACAAAAGCTTGCATTTCAGAATGCTATTTATCTGTTGAAAGGATTTGCTATCTTATCGCCGACGCAAGGCCCCCTTCACTACCTAATAATCAGCCATTGAAATGGTGGGTTCATGCACAGCATAATTAATTTAATAAAATAGGTACATTTTCACAATCAAGAATTATCTTTGCAGTTATCAAGTTTAGTTTTTAAAAGTGTTAAGGTAAATATTGTATTATAGTGGTCCTTTAAATAATTGATTTCTCATGTGTGATAGTACATTTGGAGCTTTACTAGAATTACTAGAGAGGAAGAGGTTACATCGTGGACAGATACAGAATTAATTGGTATTTTGTCCTTGCAATTGCTTAATGAGCTTGAGTTTTGCCAACTTTATATTCTATATGAAAGTTTCCATTTCTATAAAAGGGCTAAATGATAAATATGGTACATAAAGAAAACTAGCACATTATTATTTTTTTCTCTACAGACAATATTGTGGAGTAAAACCAAAAATATTGTTGATAAATTCATTAAAACATCAAATGAAAATTACAAAGCCGTAGCAAATACATTTGTTGGCTCCATGTTTGATGATCTCGTGTGGTGTGGAATGGCAAATAGCTCAGGTAAGAATTCAAGTTTTTTGTTCACAATTATTCTGCTGGAATGGATTTGAGTTTATATATTAAAGTACATATAATACATTATATCCTATACTGTTACAATCAAAATCTTACTGTTAAGTATATATTCTACTTTTGCCTCCCGCACAAGTTTTAATTTATCAGTGCTGAATTTTAGATCCCACATATCTGACCTGTCCTCTAATTTTATTCCATTATTACACATTTGATTCATACCTCCTTGAATGTTTACCCGTTATTTATTTCTATGTCAACTACAAATAACAGACTATAAACCTCATTCATTTGTAAGCCCGTAATTACCTCCAAACTGAACTTTTGGCTGCAGGTCACATTTTTCAAAACATTTAGATATATTCAATTGTCTCTAACCCATAATAACAGGCTCACAGCCTGCACACACAAACCATGAACTAATAAGTAGCATTTCAGGGGGCATGATAATGTGATCTGGCAATAATTAAGCAAGCCTGTAAGTTACAATTTAGAGAGAGCTAATAGTAAATGAGACCGTCAACATGAAGTCAGCAAAAATTAAGTTTACAATTAACCTGCAATTGTAGGCCAAGCATTAATACACACAAATAAGTAATGTTTGCCAATTGGGTTGCACTCAAGCAATCTTGAAATACATTAAAGCATCTGTTTAAGTCCATGAGGGTGGCCTGATATGTATTAACCCATGATTTCCGGGATTGATATAACACGGAAATAAAAGTTTTTAAAAAGTATTTTATATTGCAGATTTACGAGCTTGAGACTATTAATTCTCATGTCTTTCTTCGCTTTCCCTGTATTTTAAAGTACAGTGATGTGTGTTTATTTCCTTTTACAGTGTTACTAACAGGGGTTTAGCCCACTTGCGAGTTCTGTCTAGTACTCGTATCATTTTTTCATACATTTGCCATTTACGGGTTTAAAGGCAATTGCGGGCTTGTTGAATTTTTGTAACTGAATATTGATTGTGCGTCTTTAGCACTGCAGGCGTGATGGAGGAGATAGGACGGAGTTACTGTTTGACAAACCCAGTGCTTTTGGGCCTGTAACTTGCAGTTGAAATGCAAGTAGCTAGCAGCCTTATTAAATTGCGATTCGGCCAATTGAATAGGGCTCTATATAAGCACAGAGCATATTTTTTTATAGAAGTTTTTAGTTAGTGAAGACCTTGCTTTTGGATAGAAGTTCACTAATCAAAAACTTCTGTAAAAAAATATGCTCTGTGCTTATATAGAGCCTTATTCAATTGGCCAAATCGCGATTTAATAAGGCTGTAAACGTATTCAATTGAACATCAGTAACATTTATGAGCTGCATTACAGGCTCATGTAATTATGATTTGGCCAATTAAATACAGCTCTTTATCTTAAAGTCTATCAGTAAAATCATTAATAATTATATCAAATACTACAGGCCCCTGCAGTGGTCCTTAATACACTCCACTGGTAGCCAATCCTTTTTGTGGCTGTATCCCTTTAAATATGAATCCCTGGCATCAAATCTTCAACCAGTATCTTCCCATATCATCTTTTAATCAATGTCACTCAACAAATTAAGCATTAAAAGGTGTTAAAAGTCAGAGAAAACCTACCAAAAGCCTATATATTAAGATTTTATCTGGCTTGGTTTATAAATCCAAGTTTATTATACCACTGGGCCGTGCTTTCTCTTTTTATGGCCAACAATATCCAAAGTTTCTCACATTATCCATTATCCAAAAGGTTTGGATAATGTTGATTAGAAGTGTTGTTTTCTTGATACCAGGAACAAATGTAAAGACATGACACGCTGGTTTAGTGCTTTACTCATCTTTCCAATTGTCATATCTCCTGTATCTTCTATATTAATTGTGTTTTATGTTTTGTTGGCATGTTGGATTTCAGTTTTTATGCACATCTCATGTAGTTATTTATTACATAATGGCAAAATAACATGTTTGTATTTGTGTTTCATTCCAGGCATGAATTTTAATTTATGTCCAGCATGGGACGAATGTGAATATAATGCAGTGAGATCATTTTGGGTGATGACATCTAAGATAGTAAGTGATACATGCAAATTGTCCATATATCATTATCACATATATAGTTGTGAGCATGCGGGTTGTTGCTAACGCTGCGGGCTCGCATAGCAAGCCCGCAGCATCTGCGGCCCTCGCAAAGCGAGGGCCGCAGTTGCTGGCAAGGAGTGCCAAAGGCGCCATGGGCGCTCATCCCTATGACCCCCTACGACTTTAGGCCCACAAGTGCGGACCCTTGCGAAGCAAGGGGCCGCATTTGCGGAGGTGGAGGCTCCCACGTCGGCTGCAATGAGCCGCAGGCGGGACTTACACCGCAAAATTTACGGACTTAGCATCCACAAATACGAGCTTGCAAAAATATGACTGTAGCGCATGAACCGCGAGCATGAAAACATAAACATAAATACACACACCAAATACATAAAAAGCTTACCCACAGCAAGGGGGGGCACCCAGGACCACTGCAAGTAAAGTTACACCTCAATTTAAGTCCAAATTCAAGAGTTTACATACACGAAAATCACCTAAGCAAGAGAAAAAATCTCAGACGCAAAAAAAAGAAAACAAGGCTAGATGACGCTTAAAACACGCAAAACGCCACCAAGCACATACATATTTTCCGAAAAAAACGTATGAGGTGCAAGATACACTATTAACAAGGACGCTAAATCATCCACAGCCGCATACCACATACACAATTGCCGCCATTTTACAACACTAACTTACACAATGCGGAAGTACACAGCTACACTAACGGTTTCCCCTCGTGCACACCATTTACACTACACACTGCACACATTGCTTACACATCAGCTCCACAACAGTGCAAACCTACATTGTATGCTGCAGGAACATCAAAAAAGATTGTCAGCTCTTAAACACAATGCTTCCTGCATATATTACTTCAAAATAGGTAAAGTATATTCATTTATTATTTCATTAGCATACAAAAAAAATAGACACAAAAAAAACTCTTGCAATAATCATAAAAGCCATTCACTGCGCCACTCACAATGACCGCAAACGCTGCTCATAGCACACAAAGACTTGCAAGAAGCGCAAAAAAGACATCACTGCTTACCAAACAATAAGACTAACAGCCTCGCAATGAGTGCCAAAGGCGCTCAGCGCGAGGCTCGCAATGTGCGCCCAAGGATCTCGGAACACCAACAAAATTAATGTCTCAACCAAACACCATTACCTGCCTTACAATCTGATTGCCGTCATTTTTTTTTTAAATTAAAAATATTTTAAGCGAAAAAGAGAAAGTTACAACCATGTATAAATAGTGCTGGTACAATTCGAGGAAACAATACTTAGAGATAAGTACAAGGTGTACCTGCTAAGAACATAGACCTTAGTATTGGTTGCCCTGTTACTGTTTTCTATGTGTGTCACACCAACAACAGTTTTCCATTTTCAATAATAATTAAAAACAAAAAAACAAGAAAGTCAAAAAACAAAAATAAGGGTAAAGAACAACAGAAACCACAAACAAGTTTACGGTAATTATGGTTTACATATTAAAGCTAACTATGAACAGGGTATTTAGTATAAGGTATATAGTTTCTCCCTTCCAAGAATGTCTACGCCCCAGTATGGGGTAGGGAGGATTATTTAAGAATCTTGCAGTGTTGGAGCCAAAAGCCCCTCCAGGACCACCTTCTTGTCCCCGGCCCCCCAAGGACCCCCACAGGTTCGAGCCCTGCCAACTTACTTTTGCTCCCGGTCTCCAGCGGGGGTGCCCCGACGTGCTCTCTCCAGCCACCTCTATTCCACCCCCCCCATCCGCCTAGTGTCACCCTATCCCAGATCTATGCTGTAGTTGGAGGCTATCCAGGGTTTCCAGATATCCAGGAAGCTGGTGTAAGAGTCTGAGACTTGGTGGATGAGGTTCTCATTAATCATAATAAAGATTATTTTGTTTATGATCTCTCTTAGGTTTAGGTTAGAGCTTTTCCATTTACTGGCTATATGGTTTTTTACCGCTAAGAATATGGACTGGAGTAACCTATCCTGGGACCTGGACAGTATGGGGGGTCTTTGTCCCAAGAGACAAGTTTCGATGGTGGGGGTTATTTGGGTGAGACAGAGTTTGGAGGCTATTTGAGTTGTCTCGGACCAGATGTCCTGGACCTTCGGACACGTCCACCATATGTGGATGAAGGCCCCTTTCTCTGGACATCGCCTGAAACAGGTGTCGGGCTCTAGAGGATTCATTTTATGTAGCTTTGTTGGGGTAATGTAAGTCCTGTGGAGCACTTTTAATGAAGTTTCCATCAGGCTATAATTGTAGGAGCCTTTCGCTAGTCTCTGGCTAATTTGTCCCCATTTCTTCAGATCCCATGTCTGGCCCAGGTCCTCCTCCCATTTTATCAAGGGCTTATGCTTACTATTGCTTTGCGGGTTATTAAATTTCTCGTAAATTATGCCTAGTGTACCTTTAGATAGCGGGGCGTCCGAGCACATGCGTGTCATCCAGTTTGCTTGGGGTTGGCCTAGTGTCTTCCCCAGAGTCCATATAAAGTGACTACATTTACAAAAAACTAAGTGTTCCTTTAGGGGGAGATTAAAGTTGTCTCTAAGGTATTCGAAGTTAATGAGTTGGCCCTCTTTGAACCAAGCCCCTACCCTGTCCAGCCCATTGGAGGTCCACCAGGCCGCTGAGTCACTCGGAAGATCTTTCGCAAAGAGGGGGGAAGTGGTAATCGATAGGAGCGGAGAGAGGTTGGGAGTCAGGCGCCTTTTTGAGTTCGCCCAGTCCCAGCAACCCAAGGACAGTCTAATCATGGGATTGGAGCAAGTGAGCAGCTGGCGGTGGGACTTTGGAAGCCATACTACTGTGTCCCACTCCTGAGGATATAGCTGTTGGTTTTCTATTGCTACCCAGATGGGTTGGTGTGCCTCCGAGTGCGCTTGGGGTAGAAAAGAGATCTGGGCCGCCCTATAGCAGAGTTTAAGGTGGGGACATGAAAGTCTGCAGCTATTTTTGTGCCAAAACATAGTGAGTTTTGGGATTCTGGGAGTTTTACATCTCCATATGAACCTCAAATTTGCTTTTGTAGGTTGTCCAGGTCTTTGATGGGGACTTTAATTGGGAGTGATCTAAAATAGTTCAAGATTCTGGGGAGTACATTCATCTTGACCGTGTGGATCCGGCCAGACCAGGAGATGCAGAGTTTATTCCATCTCTCTAGATCAGCTGCTATCTCTTTGAATAGGGGCGGGTAGTTTGCCCCATACATGTCCGCGATGTTCGGGGTAATCCTTATTCCCAGATACTTTAAGTGTTTTTTGGGCCAGTGGAAGTTGAATGTGGTCCTAAGCCTCTCCCTCTCAGGTTGTGTAAGGTGGTGCCAGCGAAGAGGCAACATTTATACTCTTGGCCTTCTAACTGTAGACCTTGGATCGATGGGGAGGCCCTAATACTCTGAGCTAGTGGCTCTATAGTGAGGGCAAAGAGTAGTGGGGAAAGAGGGCAACCCTGTCTGGTCCCCCTCTGTATGTCTAATAGCGAATTCTCTGGGCTGGGAAGTTTCAGGATTGCTTGTGGAGACCTATAATATGTTTTAAGGAGGTTTAGGAAGTTCCCTCTAATACCAAATTTCTGTAGAACTGCAAATAGGTATGGCCATTCTATCGAGTCAAATGCTTTTTCGATGTCTAAGGCTAGAGTGCAAAGGGGGGTCTTTGAGTGTTTGGCCAGGTGTATGATGTTTAGTACTCTCCTAATGTTGTCTCCCGCCTGCCTGTGGGGGATGAAGCCTGCTTGGTCCTTGTGTATTAGATTAGGTAGAAAGCTGGAGATCCTTGTAGCCATCAGTTTAGCTAAGATTTTGATGTCCCTGTTGAGCAGAGAAATAGGCCGGTAGTTTCTAACCTCCATGGGGTCCCTCCCCGTCTTGGGAAAGAAGACCAGAGTCGCCTGGTTGAGCTCCGGCGGCATCTGTTCTCCCTTCAGGATAGCATTGTACATTAAAACCAAGTGGGGAGTCAGTATATCTACAAACTTTTTATAGTAAAGATTTGAAAAGCCGTCGGGCCCTGGAGATTTGCCTAGTTTGAGTGTTTTAATGGTGTCTCTGACCTCCCCCTCTGTAACCTCCGAATTAAGTCCAACTCGGAGTCTCCCAGAACAGGGAGGTCCAGTCACCCTAGATAGCTTTTCAGAGAGTCCCCAGCCACCTGTGTTTGTGCAATGTATATCTCTTGATAGAATGTTCGGAAGATATCCTGGATCTTAGACTGACTATTTGTGATTATGCCCGTTTTTGTTTTGATTTGGGTGACCTTTGCTTGCTGGAATCTGGCATTCAGCCTATTGGCCAGCAAGGGGCCCAGTTTGTTTGCCTGCGAAAAAAGGTCTATACCGCTGGCGGTTTAGGTCTGACTGCTGTTGCTGATTTAGTTTTTCTAGGGTGGCTAGTTCCCTGGTCAGTCGGCTCTCCTTTTCCCTTACCTTTCTCTTATATGCCGAGGCTAGCTTTATAAAACTGCCCCTTATAAATGCTTTGTGTGTTACCCAGAACCACCCCGCTCCCGTGGAGGGGCTGGAGTTTGTGGAGACGAAGTCCCTCAAGTCTCTGGAGATATTGTCTAGCACACTCGGGATTGACAGGAGCCTATCATTGAGCCGCCATGAGTATGGTGCTACGAAATTGGGGGTTAGGTTCAGGCCTAGTGTGACCTGACTGTGATCTGACCAAGGGCAAGGGACTATGTCCGTAGAGATGGCTTGATCTAGTAGAGAGGCGTCAATAAAAAGGGTGTCTATACGTGAGTAGGATTTGTGTGTGGGGGAATAAAACGTATATTCCCTCTCTTGAGGGTGGAGTCCCCTCCAGGCGTCTACCAATCCCAGTTTTAGGAGCAGATTCTTGATTAGCTTGATTTTGTCTGTGGGTCTGGATTCCCGCTGTTTCCTAGACCTGTCCTTATCTGGATCTAGCAATAGGTTAAAGTCCCCGCCTATAATAACTTTGCCTAAGTCCTGGGAGTCTAGTGTCTCCAGAAGATGTATGATTGCATTATGAGGGGCTACAGAAGGGACATAGAGTGACACTAGGGTAAGCTTAGTGTTAAGCAGATTGCCCGTGATAATCACAAAATTACCCTCTTTATCTATTTTTTTGTGGGAAACTTGGAAAGGAAAGTCCTTATGAATTAAGATTGCTGCGCCCGCCCTCTTAGTTTTTTGGCTAGAGGTGTGAAAGGTTGGGTAGTCTTTGTGCAAAAACGAGGGGATTTCCCCTGCGCAAAGTGAGTCTCCTGAAGAAAAAGGACTGCAGGCTTGTCCTTCTTGTACGTTATGAAGGCTTTCCTTTGCTTGTTGGGGGAGTTAAAGCCTCTAACTTGCCGTCATTTTTTGACGGGCAAGTCGCTAGTTTTATATAGTATTGAAATATTTAGCATTTCAATATTATATAAAAAACATATAAAAATAATATAGTTTAAAATAATGTCAAGTCATTACTCAGTCTGTGATTCAAAGTAATAGTTATTTTGATTATGGGTATAATATAATTATTTTAAATACCCTAAATAAACATAAAAATGGCTAGGATATGCATACGCTTTAGCTTTTTAGGTAGATAAAAATAGATATATTTGTTTGCATTTCCCATAAAATTTATCTTTCTATCTATGTTATGGGTTCCTTGGTGGTCCAGTGGTTAGGATTTGGTGCTTTTACCACTGCGACCTGGGTTTTATTCCAGTCAGGGAACCAAGAGGTCCCACCCCCCTGAAGCCATGTAGGGTTGAGCCTGGTCAGTGCTTGGATGGTAGACCACCTGGGAATACCAGGAGCTATATGCTGTGGCCCACTGGAGAAACAACAACTGGCAACCCAATCCAGTATCTCTGCCACGAATACCAAGTGGATCAGCATGGTGTGTTGGGGTCCATGTTACGGAGAGTCAGACACGAGGATAAATAATTATCAATTAATTATTGGAGAATCTTTATATTCATTTTAATCATTTATATATATACTAGCGACTTGCACGTCAAAAAATGACGGCAATAAGATTGTAAGGCAGGTAATGTTGTTTGCGTGCCAAATTAGTTTTGTTGGTGTTTTAAGATCCTTCGGCGCTCATTGCGAGCCTCGCGCTGAGCGCCTTTGGCGCTCATTGCGAGGCTCTTGGTTGTTTGTGTGCTATGAGCAGCGTTGGTGTTTTTTTTGGTATGGCAATGAATAATTAATAAAATAAGAAATTAATATACTTTACCTATTGTGAAGTAATATATGCAGCATTGTGTTGAAGAGCTGGCAATCTGTTTTAATTTTGCTGCAGCATCAGTGCTGTGGAGCTTCTGTGTAAGCGTCATGAATGTGTGCAGTGTGTAGTGTAATAGTGTGCGTGCGCGAGGCAAATCCGTTAGGGTAGCTGTGTACTTCCAGATTGTGTAAGTTAGTGTTGTAAAATGGCACCTAATGTGTGGTATGCGGCTGTGGCTGAATTAGCGTCCTTGTTTTCGGATGTCGTCCGACTTTTTAGGAAAATCCGTAGGTGTTTGGTGGTGTTTTGCGTGTTTAGGGTCCTTTAGCCTCGTTTTCGTTTTGTTCGGCGGCCATTTTTTCTCTCGCTTAGGTGATTTTCGGGTGTCTAAACTCCGAAATTTGGACTTAAATTGAGGTGTAACTTCACTAGCAGAGGTCCTGGGTGCCCCCCTTGCTGTGGGTAAGCTTTTTATGTGTTTGTTGTGTGTATTTATTGTGTTTGTAATGTTTTTGGGGTCGCACGGGTTGCGTCCTTGTTTTCGGATCTCGGACGTCTTTTTCGGGAAATCCGTAGGTGTTTGGTGGTGTTTTGCGTCTTTAGAGTGCTGTAGCCTCGTTTCCGTTTTTTTCAGCGGCCATTTTTTCTCTCACTTAGAGGAATTTTGAGTGTCTAAACTCTTTTATTTGGCGTTAAATTGAGGTGTAACTTCAGTTTTCGAGGTCCTGGGTGCCCCCCGTTGCTCTAGGTAAGCTTTTGATCTATTTCTTGTGTGTATTTCTTGTGTTTTTCATGTTTGATGTGCACGGGTTTCGGCCGTTTTTTCCGAGGTCGTAATGGGTCGTAACGCATCTCGTATTTTTGTTTCTTTACTCCGTAAATTAAGCGAGGTCTGCAGTTTCATCAGCTGGTACTGGGATACTGGTCAGAGTTGAGGGAAAGATGGATGGTGCTAAATACAGGGATATTCCTGAGCAAAACCTGTACCACTCTGTGCTTGATTTGAGGCTAGGACGGAGGTTCAGCTTCCAGCAGGACAATGACCCCAAACACACTGCTAAAGAAACACTTGAGTGGTTTGAGGGGAATATGTAAAGGTGTTGGAATGGCCTAGTCAAAGCCCAGACCTCAATCCAATAGAAAATCTGTTGTCAGACTTAAAGATTGCTGTTCACAAGCACAAACCATCCAACTTGAAGGAGCTGGAGTAGGTTTGCAAGGAGGAATGGGCAAAAAATCCAGTAGTAAGATGTGGCAAGCTCATAGAGACTTATCCAAAGCGACTTGGAGCTGTGATTGCCGCAAAAGGTGACTCTACAAAGTATTGACGTTAGGGGGGTGAATAGTTATGCACATTGACATTTTCTGTTATTTTGACCTATTTGTTGTTTGCTTCACAATAAAAAAAATGTCTTCAAAGTTGTGGGCATGTTCTGTAAATTAAATGATGCAAATCCTCCAACAATCCATGTTAATTGCAGGTCGTGAGGCAACAAAACACAAAAAAATGCCAATGGGGTGGATACTTTTGCAAGGCACTGTATATTCCATTGCTCCCATATTTCATGTTGTAAGGGATGTAACTTATCCTTTAAAACAGCAATCAGAGTATTTGGAGAGGGGAATTACATAAAATTCCATTTCCGATTACACCAATACCAAGATCTCAGGGCCACCTGAGTTACCATTGGCAATTCTCTTATTTTATTATTTTGCAAAGTATTATAACAAATCAAATGTTAAACCCTAAGGCCTTGGGATAGAATTGTTTCCATTTGCCAAAATGCTGGCCTTGATGCGTACCCACAAAGATTTAATATATATAGGCGATTCTCTGCATTATAGTAGTCCATCAAGTTGGGTGAGGCTAACCCTCCTCTAGCAAATTTTCTTGCTACAACTTCCTTCTTAATTTTAGATTTTTTCCCTTTGTACATATAATAATCAACCTTTCTTTGGAATTGATTTAAAATACATTTTGGAATGTATAGAGGGATACTACCATTTTGATCGCTGCTACTCTTAACAACCGAGAGAAATTCAACTCATTCCAATTCGTCAATAGGAGATTTTTATATGTGTCCAATTTTTCAACGTTCTTTATCACTAATTTCCTTACATCAGATGTAAATTCAATTCCGAAGTGGGTGTTTCCATTGTAGTTCCATTTAAATGAATATTTATGTTTCAGCTTCCGTTTAACTTCATTGTCAAGATTTAATATTTTGGATTTAGTGGTGTTAAGTTTGTAGTAAGATATCTTACTGCACCATTCTATAGTATCAAGTAACTCAGTGAATCTAAAGGGTTGGTGAGTGTAATCCCTGCATCGTCAGCAAATAAAGTAATTTTTTTCCCAAAGTGCCTTTATGTACCCCCTAAATAGTTTTCTCCATTCTAATCAGTTCTGCAAATGGTTCCATCTTCAGAGCAAATATCAAGGGTGAGAGAGAGCGACCTTGTCTTGTACCATTTTTAATTGCAAAACTTTCAGATCTGAACCCAACTCCTACAATGTGTGCTGTAACATTTGTATACAATGCTTTACGTGGGGGGAGCTGAACCTGCCAAAGTCAAACCCATTAAGAACCATGTCTAAATAGTCACAATTAACCCTATCAAAAGCCTTTTCGGCGTCAACGGATTTAAATCATGTTTTGAATTTGTTTTATTCTTTAACCATAATTTGCTGTTCCAAGTACCTAATACTTCAAGATAAGGTCTAAGGGACCACACCAGCCCCATGACTTTTTGCTTTGCTTTGTGACCCTATGTTTACAGCTAACATGATCAAAAATGTGTCTCACATTTTAAGTCCTACTATCTATTTTGCTTTCCACAGCCCTAATTCCCGGCATTATTTTATTAGATCTTTCTCTGCCAACAAATTGTGTGTGTATTTTTTTACAGCTATTCATGTTATGTAAATAACACAATAGAAGATGAAATGTACATTGTAATTATCACTGTTTGCTGCAAAAAAACTTTATTTTTTTTTAAGCATATGCATTATTGTTTCCGTTTCCTCTAGTTTGCAAAAAGATCAAGTGGTGTAGTTCATGTAATGCTGAATGGATCAATACCTGACCCTGTTGGACCGTAAGGAACAATTTATGGCTCTGCTAAATTCTTTAAAAAATCTGAAGTGTGTGAAATGTTTCATCTTGTACACACTGTACATATTTTGATAAAGATACCTTTTGTGCAAAACAATTAGAGATTGAGGTACATGGCTAAAATGTGTGCATTTTGCATAAATTACTAAATCCCTCTACTTTCTACATATAAACACACAAATGCCACCCAGATTATATGAACAGGGGACACAAAAAATAGCAAAATTAGACTCAATCATGCATCAGATTTGGCTATAGACCAGTATGTCTTTCCCATGAAAGCTTTGACCCATAATGTAAATGTATATATATATATATATATATATATATATATATATATATATATATATATATATATATATATGTGTATATCTATATATCTATATATATATATATATATATATATATATATATATATATATATATATATATATATATATAAAATTTGAATTATAATGGAGGGCCGGTGGGAAGAGGGGCATTGAGAATTTATACAAAGAAATTAAAAAGGAAAAGTTTTTGAGGGGCACTGCACCCCTACTGTATTTCTTTATTATTAAGAATATTTATACACATTCTTTTACAGCATCCTGAAAAATGTTGAAATACCACATTTGGATCCTACCAAAGTACACCTTGTAGAAGTCTGGGATTTTGCTAAAAGGTAAATTGTTTGGTGCTATTGAAATTACAAAAATACATCCTTGAGTTACTTTCTGTCGGTAAAATGTTATTTAGGGCACCTCACAATACACTATATCCTGCAGCTCTGCTCAGGTAACACTTAACAAAAAGAACTACTCAGAATACAGTAAAGCAGGTTCAAGGTCTTTAACTGTGCAGTTGATGTATTAAAGGGCTAATTTGGTGATACTTTTAAAATATCCTCTTTTTAAAGGGCTGTACTTGAAAAAAAAGCAACATAATATTTTAAATATTTTATATTAAACAAATTTTGTAGTTCAAGAAAAAAGGCAATTGTTTGTGACGTATGTAATAAACTAAAAATATTATCAGCTGTGTAAACCCCAGACATAAAAACCTTTAGAGAAAATCAAATTGTTTACATTACTTGCTCAGAGCTGGATCATGAGGGTGTGGTTATGTATTGATCAGTGGAAGGAGGGATGGGAAGGAACAGAGAGAGGTCAACAGTGTTTGTTCAATAGTTGGATCAGGCTTAAAATTACATTAATTAATCCCCTCCTCCTTACATGCCCAGAAATAGGATGCTTGCATCAGTAGATGCTACTACAGCTCCCAACAAGTGCAAACATCCCTCTCACACACACACACTTACCCCAAAGCATCATGGATGCTTCCAGGGAACAGCTTTTTATAGTTAAAATCTAGCTTTTTTCTGCTTAATTATGCACTTAATCATATTTTCTTTCATTGTACAGAGGACTTTTAATTATGCTGCTATTTAATATACCCTGTCACCCAACTGACTAGATACATATATACATATATTTCTAGAGCACATATCTTAAATATAGAAGTTACAAGTGGGCCCACAAATTATTTTGCACTGGGGCCCTCCATTTATTAGTGCCACCATTTTTTATGGATATGGTATTCAAAAAGATACAATAAGGATGTTTAGACTGTGAAGGGGATTTAGGAAAAGAACAACATACAACTGGTAGTTTATTTAGGCATTTGGAAACTTCATTAGAGAAATACTTAAATAATAAATAGTGCAATGGAGGCCCAGAAGAAAGGTAACTGGACAGGATTAGAATAAAAAATATCAGTGTTTCTTCAGTTAATTTCTTATTATCACCTTTTTTGAGTGCCTGCTTATATAAAAAAAAACAGATGATCAGAAAAAAACATTTCACCATCTCTCGCTAAATGTATGCAAAGGCAGAACTATAGCCGGTGCAAAGCCCCTCACAGACCTCTTTAGCCTCCCTCAACCTCCTCTGGCACATCGCGGACCTCTGTGGCCTCCGCAGACCTCTGCGGCCTCCCTCATCCTCCTGTGGCCCCACGCTGACCTTTATGGCCCCAAATTTTCTTTGTGCACTATTATACATAGTGACATAGTAATTGAGGTTGAAAAAATACTTAGTTCATCAAGTTCAAACTTTTTAGATCTCCTCTGATCTGCAGTATGCAGATTAATTTTTAATGATTAATTGATCCAGAGGGGCGCAAGTGAGCTAAAAGAGGTTGCTCTCAGAGTGACTTATCATGGCTATAGAACTAACCTATTAAGGTTGGTTCGTTCTCTGATGAGCACCTCTGACTTTGTTGTTCTGTTTATCCAGAGGAGGGCAAACAAACAAAAAAACAGTGAAACTTTGCCAATTGTCTCAAAAGGGGAAAACAATATAAAAATTCCTTCCTGACCCCAGATACTGGAGATTGGACTCCTCCCTTGATCAATACTCCCTCTCTAATTTTCCAGGATAACCCTAAATGCCCTTTTTAATAAAATAATATATCCAATCCCTTTTTTAAAGTTATCTATCGAATCCGCTGTCACCACCTCTTTGGTAGAGAATTCCACAGATTAATCACCCTTACTGTGAAGAACCCTTTTCTTTCTTTATAGTGGAATCTTTTTACTTCTAACCTCAAAGGATGTCCTCTTGTCAGTTGAAAACCTCTTAGCACAAAAAGCTCCCTTATTTACTGCAATTCCATCCCTTAGGTTGCACAATAGTCTTCCATGTGGCACTGTATCAAACGCCTTTGCAAATCCAAAAAGACTACATCTCCTGAGTTGCCTTGATCCAAGTTCCTACTAACCTCATCATAGAAACTAATTAGGTTTGTTTGACGTGGCCTATCCCTTATAAATCTGTGTTGATTACTACTTATAATCCTGTTCAAATAGACATATTCTTGTTTATTATCTCTTTTTAACCCTTCTAAAAGCTTTCCCACTACAGAAGCGAACTTACATTCCCCAATTCCCTAGATTTGCTCTTGCTCCCTTCTTAAATATAGGTATCACCTCTGCTTTTCTCCATTCATCTGATAGAACAATCACATATTATAATTGTCAAACTGCAATTTGTTTTTCACGCTTGCGAGTCTCACAAGGCGAACAGTTGAGGCATTGAAGCACCCGGAATGGCGCCATCACACATGCAAGCTCGGGGGGAAAAATACGACCTCGGAAAAATTTGGATTTAACGGCCGACCCGCTGAAATCGAAAAACACTAAAACAATAATAATTTAAAAAAAACAACACATTCACACACAGCACAGGGGTAGAGCCAGGAAGGGGTAGAGCCTGGGAGTGAGGTTGCAAGCGATTTTGAGCCTTATTTTTGTCACTCCAAAATCGGCTAAGCAAGAAAAAAATGGCTAATGAAAAACGTAAACAATTCTGAAACTGGATGAAAACAAGGCTGAGCAAAGCCAGGCACACAGGACTTTGAAAATACACTACACCAAAGACCGTAGCACTTACACCAACAACACCAGGCACGCAGGACTTTGAAAATAAAACAAATGGCAGTCAGCGCGCACCACACAAACAGTCAGCAGACACACAGAAGAGAAAAACAAAGGGAAGGCACAGGGGGAGATGCTGGAAAGAGACACATGGCATTCCCAAGTGCAAAACCTGCATGAGCGGACCATACAGTAGGTGGGAGGAAAGGTTTGCCTTCATTTTTTGATGGGCAATTCGCTAGTTAGATATAATGGTTTGGCTATTACAGAACCCAGTTCCCTCAGTACCCTTGGATGTATTCCATCAGTACCCGGGGCTTTAATAACATTTATTTTTTCCAACCTATTTTGGATTTCTTCCTGCGTTAACCAATTATTAGGTAAGGATAGTGTAGCCCCATTATGTTGCGGTGTCCCAACCACTGGTACCTTCCTTGTGTATACTGAAGAAAAAAAAAACTATTTAGCTCATCTGCCTTTTCCTGGTCACTAATTATCAGATGGCCTGTGTCACATTGTAATGTTCCTATAGCTTCCTTCCTGGCCTTCTTCCCATTAATATATTAAAAAATAATTTTGGGTTAGTCTTACTCTCCTTTGCAACTAATTTTTCTTTTTCTTTTTTAGCCAGTCTAATAGCACTTTTGCAAGCCTTATTGACTTCCTTGTACTCACTTAAAACTGTTTCTGTCCCCTCTTTATAATTGTAATGCCTTTTTTTTACTACTCATCTTCATCTTTAAGTCATTGTTTATCCACATGGGTTGTAATTTACTCCTACTTTTATTTCCACATGGTATATGGTGATAAGTATCTTTATTTAGTAAGGATTTAAATGCTGTACATTTATATTCAGTATTTTTACCCATCAGTTCTTTGTCCTAGTCTATACTTTGTATTGCTGCCCTTAAACCGTTAAAATCTGCCCTTTTAAAATTAAAAATTTTTGTTGGCCGTTTAGCTTAGTTGAACTGCTGGTCTCATTCCTCCAGTTTATTTCAGGGTAATTAAAATCTCCCATTATTAGAACTTGCTTATGCTTAACTGCATTTCCAATCTGTAACAAAAATAGCATTTCCTCACTTTCAATTATATTTGGGGGTTTATAGCATACTCCAACCAATATTCTTTTAGCTATTTAACTGTACCCACAAACATTCAACATTATTGCTGGTTCCACCTTAAATATCTTCTCTGACTAATGGCTTAAATCAGGCTTAACATACAGACAAATCCCTCCTCCTCTTTTAACATTTCCCCTATCTTTCCTAAATAGGTTATAACCATCCAGATTAACAGTCCAATCATGAGATTCATCCCACCATGTTTCAGTAATGCCTATTAAATCCCATTTCTCATTAGCTGCTAATAATTCTAACTCTCACATTTTACCATGTAGGCTTCTGGCATTAGCAAGCATACACCTTATGTTATGAGTTAGTAGTTCTGAAGTGTCTGCCACTGTACTTGAGCTACTTAGCAATATCTCGCTATTGAGTATACTAACCCTCCCACTCTCCCCCCACATGACTAGTTAATTAGTTTCTTATCCTACACTTTCTACCCCATTACTTCTATTTAGTCCCCCCACCCACCGACTGGTTTAAAAACTCCCCCAGCCGTTCTACCGTCCTTTCCCCTAGCACACCAACATAATATATCTCCAACCAATATATTAATCAAATATGCTTTTGTTATTGTTGCAAATGATTAACCCTTTTTGGGGGATGTTCTGGTAAATTATAAAGTAATATACATTTAAAACTGACTAAATGATGGTTATTCTTCAAAACAATAGCCATATTTGAACACTTTAGCATCCTTAGCTCTTAAAACTTATATTTAGCCTTACATACATAGATCAAACCACATGAACTTTTAATCACATAAATTACTGAATGAGTGGCACATGTAGACTTGTCTAGTGTAATATGTCAGAGTGGCATTGAGACAGCATGGCGTGGCTGTTCAAGGCGATGGTGGCGCTAAATGCTAGTTGGTAATTCAGCAGTCCAGTGCTCTGTTGAGCTGTCACATATGCAGAGGCATTTTTCAGCTTAATACCACAGTTTTTTTTTATCCTGTTCTCTCAAAGTCAGAAAATCCAGTTTATTAAAACACAACCTATTAAAAAGTACTCATCTAGATTACACCACACATATAAAAATACATAGTTATTGTCATCATTAGAATATTGAAATTATTTTAAAAACAGAAAAATATGCATACTTAAATATTTAAACTAGCTGAGCAGCTCACCCCACAGAGCTTAATACATAGAGCCTCATTCATTTGACCTTTTGGGGGATCCAGGCTTCGGAAATGTAGCCTGCAAGTTACTTTGCTATTCAATTGGCATCTTTTTGTGGGGTCCGATCGGGTCACGGGCTCCGGCCTCCGATTCACTGGGATGGTTCATATCGCAAGTTAATGCCCCTCCAAGCCATTGATCTCTCACGGCCGCAATAGTTGCTAACACTAAAATCGCAAATCGCTATTCAATTGCTCCAGTTCCCCCTCGCTAACAACCCTGTCCAAGCCCGCAAATGGCAAAATTCGGACCACAAGTCACGGGTACCAAGGAGGATTCTTAAAAAGGGCTTAATGACATGTTGGGAGCACTTGAAATGCACATATACACACACTACTGTACTTTTATTTTATTAACAGGGAAAGTGATGTTAGTTCTTAGAATTAATAGCACAACATTCACAAGCTCGTAATTCGGCCCGCAAAAATACTTTATTTAATGTTTAATTTACATGTTATATGGATTAATGTACTAATCAATGTGTTAATACATATAATGGAACTCACATGTAATAGAATATCATATTTACGGCTTTATCAATATTGAATCTGTGTCCGATCATAACTCGTAATTGAAGCCCGTAGGACTTGGAAATCCACTCTCCGGTTTTCATTGACGTTATGAGAACGATCTCGGTTTCCATTGGCGGTTTCTAACTCGGGAGTTATGGCCTTACTTAATCGATCATGTTCAAGCCTGCAAATGCTACATACAATGGCATGATTTACCATGTGTGCTATCGGGCCGGGACTTGTGGGCTCGTCCACGTAAATAGCACCATAAGTTGCTGAAGCTGCTGGCCCGCAGACTTACGGCTTACATTGAATGAGGCACATAATCTCAATTGAAATTGTTAGAAATAATATTTTTATTTTTTCTATATTATAG